>CM035437.1:91866505-91914005 GCA_020310875.1 Ceratopteris richardii
CAAAATGGACAAATAGAATGTTGAAATTATTGTTAACCACTTTGCACAAGTTCGCGGTGTAAAATCTCCTCTTTCTCCAAATAGGAAGGATTGTATGGAGGCCATCTCTAGAGTAAGAACCAAAATGATTTGTGATAATATTGTGCCTTGTTAAACGCGCGTTGCCGTCACAGGCGCGTTTAAGCTCTTTTCGGGTTCTTGGGAGTGGAAGGGGTCTGTTAATCAGAGGCCCTATTACTTAATTTTCCCAATCAACACATTTACTTCGTAATACTTTAACACTCAAAACTCTGCATACAAATTACTATCAATCCTTTGGTTCGTTTTCTCACAGTCTTACTGTCTGTACTCAGACTATTGCTAGTTCTTCCACAACCTTACCGATTACACTCCGGTTGATACGTTCTCAATACACAGCGCCCAAGCTATTCATTACCGTAATACAGACTTACGTTTTCTAACTTAAAGGAACTGTGCCCAAACACAAGCTAATGTAATCAAATAGAGACAAGAACAATAATACTCAAATTTCGCAAACAATGCACCACGGCAACTTCACAGAATACAATCGACTAGACAAACAGTCTGGCGATTCTCTTGGTCGTCACCGAAGCGTCCTTTCATTAGATTATAAATATTTACAACTTTACGCAACGACCTTTCGGTTCGTGCGGAATATGAAAAGAAAAAGATTTACAATTGCTAATCCGGCGGCTTACACTAGCACGCATGGTGGACTTGAACCCGCAAGTTTACAAAATTTATGCCTCTTCTACTATACCCTGAATATACATTGTTCGGGCTAACTTAAATGTTCTCGCAATTTTCTGCTTCAGCGAGTCCAACATCTTTTTTATAATCTCCGGTTCTACAAGCTGAGCATCAGTTCTAACTGAACTTGCGGAAATTACTTGGCTCATTAAAATTTCAGCTTGTGTGTGCAAAAAGGCCTCTTGTAGATAGAAATCGTTTGCCAGTGCTGTGTCACGGCTCAATTTCATATCAGCAATCTGTTGATCGACATGGGATAAACGCTCTGCTTGAGTGCCGAGCTTCTTTTCTCCTCTCTCCAGTTCGTGTGATTGGTACTGGATGGTCTGGTAATAGGCATCTCGTTCCCTTCGAATCGCTGGAACCTCTTTCTAGAGTTGAGCGGTTAACATCATCTGTGTTTTAAGAGTAGAATTTGCTTCAAACAAGTTTGCATTTGCGAACTGGAGCTCTGTATTAGTTTGCTTTAGTAAATTTGTCAGTTCCTGTCCTTTCTACACGGCTTCATCCAACTATACTCTAGTTTCTTCCAACAAGTTTCCCAGTGCTACACAAGCATCCTCTCTATCTTGGGCTAACTGTTTTAGCTGGATAATTGCTGCATCAGCAGCACACAATAAATCATCTTTAGCCTGTATCTCAGCTAACGCAGCATCTCTTTGGCTGATTAATGATTCCTGTTCAGCAAGTCTGGCCTGGAGCTGTTGAATCTGTAGGTGTAGAGCATGATTTTCTGCTTTTACTGCATCCGCTTCTTCTTGGAGTGGATTAATATCTGCTTCAAGAACATCGACCTTATGCTGGAATTCTTATTTGAGATTATCAAAAACCTCCTTCATCTATTTTAGTAGTTGCTGCGACAGTTGGATCAACATATGACCCATGGATTCTAGCTCAGTAAACATAGGTATTGAAGGAAACAGAAGAGGAGGATGCGGTTGAGATGAAGAAGGTGTCAAGAGTTGATGGGAAGAGGGTGGAGAATAGTTAGGTGACGAGGAGGAAGAATCCGATGCTTTAGGGACAATAGGTAAAATAGGTTCAATGGGCTTATTCGGAGGTATGGGTGGAGAAGTGGGTAATAGAGTGTTAGCCACCAACAATTTTTCGGTAGGTTGTTGCGTGGTTGCTTCAGTGCGGGTACTGATAGATTCCACCAGGGTGATTATTTCATTGAGCATGCCCTTTACAAGATCTTGCACTTCTTCTTGGGATTGGTGTTGAGACTCCTGTCGAGAAGAATCTGCGTTAGAAGCAGTGGTGGAAACAATGTGTTCCTGTTGGTTATCCTGAGAAGATTGTCCTTAAGAGTCAATATGGATTGAAGTAGTGGTGTCGTGAAAGGTTTCTTCTTCATGTCCTTCTTCTTCATTTCCAGCGACAAAACCTTGTTCTTGACTTTCAGAGGTGCTTATCTTTCTGCGTTTTCGGCGGAGAATTTGGAAGATATCTTCATCATCATCTTCGGTATCTTCAAGTATTTCTGCAGATTCCTCATGGTATAGAATGGGAGCGTTTAGAGGTGGTTGCGCTGCTTGGATGGCAGGAAAGAGAAATGTCAGGATGTGGGGAAGACGTGATCATGGGAGATCACCTTTGTTAACGTGCTTAATGACCGTAACGCATTCACGGTGAATGCACCGGAAATAGTAAGAAACAAAATTGACAGGCTCTCTAGCAGCCATGTCAATCATCGATTAGAACGGGCGAGAAATCCCATAAGTGCGTTTTTGTAAGTTCAATATGGCTACTAAAAATTGAAGGGCAGTCCATTCAGGATCAGGGCGATAGAGTATGGCATACTCATTCGAAGAGTGTCTGGGGAACAATTCAATCATAGTAGCGATCGGAAGGTTAGGACCATTCTCTCGTCCTTCTAGAGAGAGTCGGAAAGCGGCAGCAAATGACTATTGGGTGATTACGGCACGAGATGGGAAACACGTAATAGGACAACTCTACTCCGTAGCAGGTGTGGCGGCAATAGCAGCGATAATTTGAGCATAATATGGATGACACTCCACTAAATGCTAGGGCAATTCAGCGAAGTTGGAAAAACCTCGGACACGCAAGAATTCACTCACGTCCGCAAGGAGTCCATCACAGAAGGTAGCAAAATTTTCTAAAGCTTCCATGATCCCCACGCGAAGTAGCACGAATACACAGTGATTACAGAAAACACAAAGCACACAAAACGCACAGACACAATAGCAATTAACAGTGAAAAGAAGAAGATTAAGTAGAAACTTGGCAACGGAAGGCGATCGAAAATGCTAATCATCGTGTGGTGTTGAGATGATAACCTTCATAACTATGGCGTGCATGCATGTGCAGAATCAATAATGCAGGGTGACTGTTGATCATAATTAGATATCAAAACGAGGATATTTACAGGCTTATTCAACTAACACGCAAAAATAAAAAGAAAGTAAATAACACACAAAAAAACAGAGAACACGTCAGCGAGAATCAGGTGCTTGATGATACGGCCGCAACTTTGAACCATTGATCACTTTAGGAAGAGGAACTCCGGTCAATGTAGTCAACCAAAAAGTAGGTGGGTCCACTTGTTCACTAATCCGGTAAGGACCAAACCATCATAACTTGAATTTTCCAGCCGCACGATTTGATTTAGCATTATAAAATAACACAAGCTATCCCACCGTAAAAACTGGATGTTGCTTGAGTTTCCACTAGTGAAATATAGACCATATTGGTCATTGGGTTTTGACGCTCTTTCTTTCTTTGATCATATTCGGCTACATCCTTGCAGAATCTTCGGATGTGGCCTAGTTCACCACAAAAATGACATCGAGGTGGTGGCAAGGAAGTACCTTCTTGTGATGTTCCTGTTTGCCAACGATTTGGATTGTAATTTGTATTCCGCTGTCCTCGATAATTCCTGTATCCTTGTGGCTAATTGTTTCGCATCTGTGGCGGCACGTAGTGAGTGGCTGGCTGCCCCGATTCTTGTATAATGGCATTTACAGTTGCTGGTCCCTGCACTTTGGCGTTATACGCATAATTTTCGGTGGAATGTCCGATGGTATTACAGATAGCACAATACATCTGATTAAGGGCATAGGTAGCACTGGTATGCCCAGAATTTTTGCATTTAGTGTAGTACATTTGTTAAGCCGGATCTTCTATAACATTTTTAGTGGCTTTCAGCCACTCTAAGTCTTTGATGAATCCCCCAACCTTATGCTCTAGTTGCAAGGCTATCGCTATAACAGCATCCAGTGTCATAGCTCCCACACAGCGAATGATCATGATTTGTTTAAGCTGTGGGGTCAAACCATTAATGAACCACTGAGTTATGGCATCATCCGGTAAATTAGCTTGTGTCGAAGGCAATTGTCTTAAATGAGTTCTAAATAATGTGGCATATTCCTGCACTGTTTGGTGCGGCTTCTGTCTATTGTTCTGCAAGTAATCGAAAAGTTCGGCAGGGTTCTTCTTCAGCCGGAACCTCTGTAAAAACGCATCCCTTACCGCCTCATAAGTGACAAAATGATTGATATCATACTCTGTTAACCACCTCGCTGCTTCATTGACTAATGTAGACTGGAATACAATGGCCTTATATGCCGGATCGGGTGGATGGTTTAGCACTGCATAACTTATTTCAAAGGTGCGTACATGGGCATCAGGATCGTCACCTGGAAATCCACCGAACTTGGTGTATGTTACTCCTGTTGGAACCGGTCGAAGTGGAAGTGGCAGTTGTTGTTGCTGCTGTTGCTGTTGCTGTTGTTGTTGCTCTTGTTGTTATTGTTGTTGTTGTCCACTCATGGTGCTAGTGGTGGTACTGTTACTATTTCTTGAGTTCTGAGGAGGTGTTTCCGGGCCTATCCTCTTCTTTGGTATCAAACGTAGGCAAGGCAAACTTACCCCGAGCAGTGGTGTCCGGAATGAGGATTCACCAAGAAGTATCACACTGTCACCAGAAAATTATAAATTCCTTGTAACTAGGACCGAACTGTCACCGGAATTAGTCGAACTTTCCCCAAACCAGGGTATTCTTTCACTAGCAATGGTCTCTCTGGATATCACACCTCTATCCTCATAGAGGTTCAAATCCTGACCAGACGGTGTCGGGTCAACTGCACAATGTGTTCCTGTAGACTCCGAAGTTACTTCACCATCTGTAGACTGTACCGAAATTATACCAGAATCTACCGGAATTGCAGTATGATCCACCGGAATGCTACCGGAATCACTGCTAACACGCTTCGTTTCTTCGACGACTGGACTTAACTGATCTGTGCTTCTACCTCCTGAGGATGTCCCTAATAAATTTGATACCTCCCAAGGCTGTCGGTCTCTCCTGTACTTCGGATACAACTCGCCGGACCGAGTAACCGGCCTATATCACCTTTTGCAACACTTGCGTACTACTCTACCTTACTGTCAATTCACAATCTATGGTCACCTTCCCACAATCAATTTGTAACACTCTACTGCCACATTCCCATAGACGGCGCCAGTGTTAAACGCGCGTTGTCGTCACAGGCGCGTTTAAGCTCTTTTCGGGTTCTTGGGAGTGGAAGGGGTCTGTTAATCATAGGCCCTATTACTTAATTTTCCCAATCAACACATTTACTTCATAGTACTTTAACACTCAAAACTCTACATACAAATTACTATCAATCCTCTGGTTCGTTTTCTCACAGTCTTACTGTTTGTACTCAGACTATTGCTAGTTCTTCCACAACCTTACCAATTACACTCCGGTTGATACGTTCTCAATACACAGCACCGAAGCTATTCATTATCGTAATACAGACTTACGTTTTCTAACTTAAAGGAACTGTGCCCAAACACAACCTAATGTAATCAAACAGAGACAAGAACAGTAATACTTAGATTTCGCAAACAATGCACCACGGCAACTTCACAGAATACAATCGCCCAGATAGACAGCTGGCGATTCTCGTGGTCGTTACCGAAGCGTCCTCTCATAAGATTATAAATAGATACAACTTTACGCAATGACCTTTCGGTTCGTGCGGAATATGAAAAGAAAAAGATTTACAATTGCCAATCTGGCAGGCTGCTTCTTGCTCAACCAAGATATACATGAGCTACCAAGCATGTAGCAAAAACCACTGGTGGACACACAAGTGTCATAGCAACCAGCCCAATCTGAGTCAGAAAAAGCATGCAAATTTGGCGGTAGTGATCCCCCCTTGGGATAAAACAACCCAAGTAACCAAGTACCACTCAAGTAGCTAAAGATGCGCTTAACCGCCTTCCAATGTGTGACTCCTGGGCAATGCATAAACCTTCTCATCTATGAGACAACAAACTGAATATCTGGCCAAGTAATGCATAAGTAAATCAAGCATCCAACAACCTGCTGATAGAGAACAGCATCAAATGCATCTCTAGCATCATGAAGACTCAATTGTAAACCTGTCTACATAGGAGTGGTAATAGACTTACAGTCTTCAAGGCCAAAACGCTGCAATAATATGTCAATATATTTCGTTTGACACAAAGCCATTCCACCATCAACTTGCATAAATTTAATGCCCAAATAGTGATGCAAATGCCCCAAATCAGACATCTCAAATGAGGCATGCAAATCAGCCTTGAAACCAGCAATATGCTTCTCAATAGGACCAGTGAGCAGCATGTCGTCAACATAGTTAACAATGATTAGAAGCACATCATTAGCACACTTAACATATAAGGTGCTTTCAGTTGGACTATTGTCAAAACCATGTGCAACTAGATAGGCATGTATCTTCTCATACCAAGCACCTGGTGCTTGCTTTAAACCATATAATGCCTTCTTTAACCTGCACACCTGGTTTTCATGCCCTTTTTGCACAAAGCCATGGGGCTCAAAAACATACACTTCTTCATGCAAGTCACCATTCAAAAATGCAGTTTTAATGTCCAACTGATGTACATTCCAACCATGATGGGCTGCAAGTGTGCAAATGCTCCGAACAGTAGTCATACAACATGTAAGTGCAAAGGTCTCATCAAAATCAATGCCTCTTTCCTACGCATAACCCTTTGCAACAAGCCTAGCCTTATACTTGTCAACTGTACCATCAGGTTTACGCTTCAGCTTGTATACCCACTTAGTGCCAATGGCCTTCTTGCCAAGCGGCAAGTCACATAAAGACCAAGTACCATTCTTCATTATTGCATCATATTCAGATTGCATAGCAGCCATCCAATTTTTTGAATTTTGTGCTTCATCAAATGAAACAGGCTCATTCTCATCACAGAGACTAGATGCAGCCATAGCATAGCAATCTGATGCAAAAGAGGCACTATGAGAGCCTGAACGAGTACGATATGACAGAGGTGGATCTAATTTGTTGTCACGCAAAGTTTGCACCAGCCATTTTGGCATAGTTTTTGCCTGCTCAATATCAGCTCTCTCATCAACTAGTGCATCATGTAAATCTGCATCAAAAATGGAATGATCTGCATCATCACATGAAACCTGCAAAGACTGCGAAGTTGCCTCATTAGGACCAGCACTAGATTGTCCACCTGTAAAAAGAGGCATCAAGGTATCATACATGTCGTTGGAGCTAACAGATGTCTCCTTAGTACATGAAAGCAATGGCTGAATAGGATCTTCCACAAAAACAACATCACGGCTAACCAAAATGCGTTTAGTCTGTGGATGATACAGATGATAGCCTTTACTTTCAGAATTGTACCCAACAAAAATACATTTTACTACCTTATCATCCAATTTTCTGCGATGTTGTTCAAGCACTAGTGCATATGCCAAACAACCAAAAACACGCAGATGAGCAACAGATGGCTTGCGGTCATGCCAAGCCTCATATGGAGTGATAGACTGCAGTGCTTTAGTGGGACACCTCTTTAGTACATATGCTGCACACATGACAGCCTCAAGCCAGAAACTATGTGGTAAAGCCTGACTCTTGACTATGCACCTCGCCATCTCCATGAGTGACCTCTTCTTTCGTTTAGCAACTCCATTCTATTGAGGTGTATACGGCACTGTACACTGGTGTTTTATCCAACGTTCAGCTAGAAATGCATTAAAATTAGAAGACATATATTCCCCCCCTCGATCAGAACGGAGGGTGCCCATTTTACATGCTGACAGATTTTCAGCCAAAACCAAAAACTATTTGAAGCACATGAACACTTCGGACTTTGCTTTGAGTGGATATGCCCATGCATGCCTGGAAAAATCATCAATGAAAGTCATCAAGTAAAGGTAATTTCCAAAAGAGGGTGTGTGCATGGGACCACAGATATCACTATGTACAAGCTGCAATTTCTGTGTAGCCCGAACTGAACCATCTTTTGGAAAGGTGGAACGCTGCATTCTGCCCAAAATACAACCTTCACAAACATGTTTTCCAGGTGCCTCAATTTTGGGCAAGGAGGATACCATTTTAGATTTCTGCAGGCGTAGCAAACTAGCAAAATTCAGATGACCAAAGCGTGCACATCTGACATAGCCTGAGAATCATTTACAGCACATGCCAAATCATTTTCAGATCTTTCATAGTCTATGAGCTTATACAACACACTACATAAAATGCCAGAAGCAATAATAACATCGCCATTTGACAGATCATGAATTGTACATCTGTCATCAACAAATTTCACAACCAAGCCAATCTTGGCTAATGTAGAAACTGATAACAGATTCTTCTTGATCCCTGGCACAAACAAAGCATCTGACAAAGTGAAAGAACTACCATCAGCAGTAGTCAAAATGATCTTACCAACTCCCATAACAGGATAAGAGGAGTTGTTGGCACATGTAACAGTATTCCCTGTAGGGGCAGGCTCGAGTGAAGAGAAGAAACTGCGCTGCGAGGTAATATGTTTGGTTGCCCCACTGTCAAAGTACCAAATATCTGAGTCTATTGCAGACATGCACTGCTCATGAGAAGATGGGCCAAAACTGCAAATAGTAGTGAACGCCCATTCTTCTTCCTGCATAAGATTAGCAGACTCCATTTTTGGTGTAGAGGCTTCTGCAACAACCATTCCAGCCTCTTTCTTCTTTGCCTCTTTTGCAGCCAGTTTTGGACAGTTCTTTATGATATGATCATTCCCTTTACAGTACTTACAAAACAATTTCTGCTTTCTGACTTTTTCTCATCTTTGTCTTGGTTTTTCGAATGTGCAGCATTTGCAGATTTCTGCTTACTAGTAGAAGAACTCCATTTTCCTTTGCCCTTCTGACTAGCCAGGAAAGCTTGATCTGCAACATGCATAATGGACCTATTCTGCCTGGACTGATCTTCTTGCAACAAAACAGAGACTAACTCCTCAAATGACAAGGCATTTGGATTGCCTTTCATCATCAACCGAAGAGTAGAAGCAAAACTCTGATATGAATCATGAAGACCATTCAGAATAGTCTGCACAAGTGAGCTATCTAGTATAACCTCATATCACTCTCCAACTGTTTTTGAAGGTAAGCAACATGAGCCTCATTCCTAGCTTGGTACAATGTGGTGAGTGTATCCCAAGCATCCTTAGCTGTTCTGCAGGAGCGAATATGAGGAATAATGGCACGTTTGATAGACAAAGCTATTAATGCATGTGCCTGGGCATCTCTGCCATCCCAACGAATCTGCTCTGTACTAGGTGCAACAGAAACAGCAGCACGAACAGGAATCTGCACAATATCATCTTCGACACCATCTCCATCAGCTCCAGCACCTGTATTTGCAGTACTTGTAGTTACAGGTGTAACAGGACGTCTTTCAACACCCTGCACAATGTTCCACAATCCTTTTGCAACCAATACATGTCGCATCATATAAGCCCATAATGGGTAGTTGGTACCATCCAACTTATCCTCAATAGCCAACATACGGAATACATCACTGCTTTCAGCCATGGCCGATGGCTAAAATACCTTGATGCAAAAAATTTATTGTATCTCAAAAGTTGAACAAAACTGCCCAGACGAATTCTATTAGACCTGTAGCAGACTTCGAGATGCTTATACTAGCGAACAGAAACTGGTATATACCTTTGGCACAAAAAGACGAAAAAGCCTACAAAAGCGTAGTGATAGTGCATTCGGAGGCAGAAACGAGGTCAAACCGTGATTTCGGCACCACAAAGCGAAGCTCTTTTGATCTCTGAAACACCCTAAGTATGCTCACCAGATTTCTTGTGAATATGAGACTGGAAACAGAGGAGTGTCGACGGCACCCTCGATGAAGCGACGACTTGCTCTGATACCAATTGTTGGAGTCAGATGTCTTTGGAAGCACGTGAATAAAACAAGGAAGAAGAAGAAGCTTGGAGCACAACACACAATACTGAATGTATTACTAGAGAATGTACTAAGATAAGTAGCCCATTAGGGCAATAGGCGTATATACAAGGCGGGGGAAAAAACCTCCTAAAGAGGGAAAAAAGTGCTCCGGCGGTCCTAGTGTGTTCACACACATCACTACCTAAATATATCAACAGTTCATTATGATGAAACACCCTTGTGTGTCTGTCTCAGGGACCCTAGAGTCTTTCTCTTTCTCTCTGATAGGTGGACGATCTTGTGCCCTACTACTTATCTGATCTTGTTTGGTGGCTTCTTGGTTCTATTTGTATTTAGAGGATTTCTATTTCTGAGGACATTCTTTAATTCTATGTCCTTGAAGACCACAATGGAAACACGTGTTTGGCCTCACTTCCCCTAAGCCTTACCTCATTTGGTTTGTTCAATATGATGAAACCTAAGTCTTACCTCCCCTAAAGATCACATTTGGTTTGTTCATTATGATGAGACCGTACCTCAAAATCAACAATGATTGGAAGTGGGCTGCCAGTACTAAGCAACACATTTTAATTTGGTTCCCAATCAAGGGCTTTAGAGTTGTCAACATGGAAAATCCCCAAAGAGCAAAGATATTATGGAGCAAATGATTTTGCATGTGTAAGGATCTATGCAACCAAGAGAGAAGAAATGGGATCAAACTCCAAGAGATTAATCTAGATTGGAGACTTAACTATGATGATTAGTGTTTGTTAAGAGACAGAATGTTTACTTTAGACTCCTCAAAGTTCTGCCTCCTCCAAGGAAATGATCCCCCTCAGACACAAGGTATAGAATGCCACAATAGCAATAGTTTTGATAAGATTCCTAGTATTTAGAAGAATTTGAATCTTTATTCCTCTCTTTATAGGAAATTTTGTCGAAACTAGATGAATATGAGGTGGGATTTTAAGTTCTATGACATTTGGCATCCCCTCATTGAGAATAAAAAATCAGTTCTTATGTGACAAGTTCTCCATTGGGGAATTTGGAGTGATATCAAAGCCAAGAGAATGTGTGGGACTCTCAATGGTATAATTAATGTGTCAATGGTAGAGAATACTTGGGACTCCTCATGAGGGGGGGGAGATAATTAAACTTCTTTGTAGTTAGGGTTAAAGACTTTGGAGGACACCTCTTTGTAACATTTGATAAAGATTCATATTGCCCTCATGCTATCAATGTGGTCTCTCCTACCCCTACTTTGGAGGATAAGGTAGATCCCATGGGTGATATGTTGAGATATCAAGCTCAACATGCAATGATCTAGGATGACAAGTATCACTTTTTCATTTCTCGCACATGTATAGTGATCATGCCAATATATGTCAGGGACACTTTAGTGAGCTTTACTAGACTCATCTACGGAGAGTGATGGCATACTTGTTTCTTACCAGCTCACTCATTTGCAAACATTGGGTTTTTCCTTATGTACTATTCTTTATATATTGCACTAGTTGTATTGTTGTATTAGGTCATTCTTGTATATCCCGTTTATGTAATAGAAGAAGAAGAAGATCATTCCTCCTTGCCTCAATCTGTGGGTGTGCTCCTCTTTGAGTGCAAGAGTGTGTCAAAGATCTCTCTTCCTTATCTCCTTCATCATGACATGGCATTAGAGCCGGTGTTGTTGTAGAGAGCTTGTGGAGAATGCACATAGTGAAGAGTATGTGAGAAGGTGTGGAGAAACTAAAATTCACAAATGACCTCATATTGCTATGAAATTTAGTGTGAAGATAGAAGGCATCTCGACCTTTTTTTTTGAGATTGTAAAGTGGGGCCCATTGAAAAATCAAGTAAGTTTGCAAAATTGTAACTTGCATTCTACTCAGTAACACTCAAATATTCTAGATCCAAAATTTCAAGTGATTTTGTGTATTGTTGATACACGAAAACTGTGTTTTTCTAAGATTGTGTTGTCTTGTCATAGTGTGATAGTATTCAAGCAGAGGTGCTACTTTAAGTCTTTCTGTAGTGTTGCAAATTATTGTAGGAATGGTAAGTGTGGATGGAATGAGTCAACGTATGAGTGCTAAGATGGACCAGAACAACTTCCCTGCTTGGAGATTCATAATGATGAATTAATTGATTGGAGAAGGCTACTGGAAGTACATCGAAGGAGAGAAAAAAATGCTCTGTAGTTATGAGAGAGGAATTGGACAACATACCAATTAAGAGCATATGAAGAGTGGAATCAAGGAGCATGAAAGGTAATGTATCCGCTATCTATTAGCATACAAGATAGCATGATTGGGCACAAACAGGATGCCAAGACTTCTAAAGAGGCTTCGAACAATTTGGTCACATTGGGTGAGACCAATATAAAGGCACAAAAATTGCAACTCAAGAATGAGCTACATACAATGGAGAAAAATGGCATGTTGGTAAGTGAATACACCTTGAAAAACAAAAGCCTATGTGAGTCACTTGCATCTATTGTTGTGAATGTAGATCATGATGATAAGTTGAAAGTTTTCCTTCCTGGTTTAGGAGCTACATATAAGTAGTTGAGAATTTCAATTCAAACTAGGGGAAATATTCCAATCTTTACTGATCTCATGTCCATGTTGATTACTGAAGAAAATAATCTTCGTGAGGACTCAAACTCCCAATGAAAACCTAGTTTTGAGTAGGTATTCTACTCTGGTAGAGGAAGAGGTAGAGGTAGAGGTTTCAAAACTAGAAGAGGAAATAATAACCAAGACCAAGGTCAATATCAAAATCATACAAGAGGTAGAAGACAATTTCAAGGAAGGGGGAGCCAAAGAGGGAGCCACAATTTCCAAATAAATGATTCAAGTAATGACAAAAAATGATGTTGGAATTGTGGTAAACCTATAGACTTTGAATGTGATTGCAGGTTGAAGAATCAAAATAATAGAAGGCAACAAAACAACTATGCAGCCACAAGTGTAGATGATTTTCTAAGGAGTTGTTCATGATCCAACATCACATGATGAATACTATGTCTTCTGATGTTTCAAATTCCAATGATAATGTCTAGTATGTTGATTCACATGCTTCAAATCACATGACAAGCCATGTGGAATGGTTTACTAGTTTGTAGAAATTGTGAATTCCTAGATAATGTTGAAATAAGCAATGAGACACCACATCCTATTGAGGATACATGAAACATAGCACTATTTATGGAGGATGAGAAGGTAAAACATCTTGCTAATGTGCTACATGTTCCAAATATAACAAAGAATCTGGTTTTTGTTGGACAAAGGGTTGGTTAGGGATTACAAGTCAGGTTCAATGTTGATGGGTTATATCTAAAAGAGTACAAATAGGATGGGAGATTGATTGCGAAAGGAAGAAAGTGGGTAAGATGTTCACCTTAAATGTGAAAATTCCTAAAATGAATGGAGTCATGTTTGCAAAAGGTGTAGGAGTTATTGTTGATATAGAGATCTAGCACAAACGAATTGGAAATGCAAATTTGTAGAGGTTGAAATTGATGAAGTCAAAGGAGATTGCTAATGGAATACCAAATTTCAAGGTTACAAAGATGCAAAAGGTATGTGCAGCATGTCAATTTGGTAAACAATCAAGAGCATCATTTTTGTATGACAAGCATGTTAGTGAGAATGTGCTAGAAATAGTACATACAAATGTTTAGGGTCTTGCAAATACCACATCTATAGGTGGTTATAGGTTTTATATTACTTTCATTGATGCCCATACAAAAAACATATGGGTATATTTCATGAAAGAGGTCATACATACTAAACTCTATCTCTAATTTTCTATTACCACATGTATTGGTTGCAAAAGGACTGTGGAACATTGTGCAGGGTGTTGAAAGACGTCCTGTTACACCTGCGACTACAGGTACTACAAATACAGGTGCTGGAGGTGCTGGAGGTGCTGGAGCTGATGAAGATGGTGTCGAAGATGATATTGTGCAAATTCCTGTTCGTGCTGCTGTTTCTGTTGCACCTACTATAGAGCAGATTCATTGGGATGGCAGAGATGCCCAGGCACATGCATTGATAGCTTTGTCTGTCAAACGTGCCATTATTCCTCACATACGCTCTTGCAGAACAGCTAGGGATGCTTGGGATACACTTACCACATTGTACAAAGCTAGGAATGAGGCTCGTGTTGCTTACCTCCGAAAACAGTTGGAGAGTGAGCACATGAATGAAGGTGATTCTATGGACAGATTCTTAACGAAGATCAAAGATTTGAAGGAACAGTTGATTTCTGCTGATGAGGTTATACCAGATAGCTCACTTGTGCAGACCGTTCTAAATGGTCTTCCTGATTCATATCAAAGTTTTGCTTCTACTCTTCGGTTGATGATGAAAGGCAATCCAAATGCCTTGTCATTTGAGGAGTTAGTCTCTGTTCTGTTGCAAGAAGATCAGTCCAGGCAGAACAGGTCCATTATGCATGTTGCAGATCAAGCTTTCCTGGCTAGTCAGAAGGGCAAAGGAAAATGGAGCTCTTCTACTAGTAAGCAGAAATCTGCAAATGCTGCACATTCAAAGAACCAAGACAAAGATGAGAAAAAATCAGAAAAGCAGAAATTGTTTTGTAAGTACTGTAAAGGCAATGATCATATCATAAAGAACTGTCTAAAACTGGCTGCTAAAGAGGCAAAGAAGAAAGAGGCTGGAATGGTTGTTGCAGAGGCCTCTACACCAAAAACAGAGTCTGCAAATCTTGTGCAGGAAGAAGAATGGGCATTTACTACTGTCTGCAGTTTTGACCCATCTTCTCATGATTAGTGCATGTCTGCAGTAGACTCAGATGTTTGGTACTTTGACAGTGGGGCGACCAAACATATTACCTTGTAGCGTAGTTTCTTCTCTTCACTCGAGCCTGCCCCTACAGGGAATACTGTTACATGCGCCAACAACTCCTCTTATCCTGTTATGGGAGTTGGTAAGATCATTTTGACTACCGTTGATGGTAGTTCTTTCACTTTGTCAGACGCTTTATTTGTGCCAGGGATAAAAAAGAATCTGTTATCAGTTTCTACATTAGCCAAGATTGGCTTGGTTGTGAAATTTGTTGATGACAAGTGTACAATTCATGATCTCTCAAATGGCGATGTGATTATTGTTTCTGGCATTTTATGTCGTGGGCTGTATAAGCTCATAGACTTTGAAAGATCTGTGAATGATTCGGCATGTGCAGTTCAAGATTCTCAGGCTATGTCAGATGCAAAGCTTTGGCATGCACGCTTTGGTCATCTGAATTTTGCTACTTTGCTACGCCTGCAGAAATCTGAAATGGTGTCCTCTTTGCCCAAACTTGAGGCACCTGGAAAACATGTTTGTGAAGGCTGTATTTTGGGCAAAATGCAGCGTTCTTCCTTTCCAAAAGATGGTTCAGTTTGGGCTACGCAGAAATTGTAGCTTGTACATAGTGATGTCTGTGGTCCTATGCAGACACCCTCTTTTGGAAATTACCTTTACTTCGTGACTTTCATTGATGATTTTTCTAGGCATGCATGGGTATGTCCACTCAAAGCAATGTCTGAAGTGTTCATGTGCTTCAAACAGTTTTTGGTTTTGGCTGAAAATCTGTCAGCATGTAAAATGGGCACCCTCTGTTCTGATCGAGGGGGGGAATATATGTATTCAGATTTTAATGCATTTCTGGCTGAACGTGGGATAAAACACCAGTGTACAGTGCCGTATACACCTCAACAGAATGGAGTTGCTAAACGGAAGAATAGGTCTCTCATGGAGATGGCGAGGTGTATGGTCAAGAGTCAGGCTTTACCTCATAGTTTCTGGCTTGAGGCTGTCATGTGTGCAGCATATGTACTGAACAGGTGTCCCACTAAAGCGTTGCAGTCTATCACTCCATATGAGGCTTGGCATGACCGCAAGCCATCTGTTGCTCATCTGCATGTTTTTGGTTGTTTGGCATATGCATTAGTGCCTGAACAACATCGCAGAAAATTGGATGATAAGGCAGTAAAATGTATTTTTGTTGGGTACAGTTCTGAAAGTAAAGGCTATCGTCTGTATCATCTACAGACTAAACGCATTTTGGTTAGCCATGATGTTGTCTTTGTGGAAGATGCTATTCAGCCATTGCTTTCATGTACTAAGGAGACATCTGTTAGCTCCAAAGACATGTATGATACATTGATGCCTCTTTTTACAGGTGGACAATCTAGTGCTGGTCCTAATGAGGCAACTTCTCAGCCCTTGCAAGTTTCATATGATGATGCAGATCATTCTATTTCTGATGCAGATTTACATGATGCACTTGTTCATGAGAGAGCTGATATTGAGCGGGCAAAAACTATGCCAAAATGGTTGGTGCAGACTTTGCGTGATAGCAAATTAGATGCACCTTTGTCATATCGTACTCGTTCAGGCTCTCATAGTGCCTCCTTTGCATCAGATTGCTATGCTATGGCTGCGTCTAGTCTCTGTGATGAGAATGAGCCTGTTTCTTTTGATGAAGCACAGAATTCAGAAAATTGGATGGCTGCCATGCAATCTGAATATGATGCTATAATGAAGAATGGTACATGGTCTTTATGTCACTTGCCTCCTGGCAAGAAGGCCATTGGCACTAAGTGGGTATACAAGCTGAAGCGTAAACCTGATGGTACAATTGACAAGTATAAGGCTAGGCTTGTTGCAAAGGGTTATGCGCAGGAAAGAGGCATTGATTTTGATGAGACCTTTGCACCTACATGCCGTATGACTACTGTTCGGAGCATTTGTGCACTTGCAGCCCATCGTGGTTGGAATGTACATCAGTTGGACATTAAAACAGCATTTTTGAATGGTGACTTACATGAAGAAGTGTATGTTTTTCAACCTCGTGGCTTTGTGCAGAAAGGGCATGAAAACCAGGTGTGCAGATTAAAGAAGGCATTATATGGTTTAAAGCAAGCACCATGTGCTTGGTATGAGAAGATACATGCCTATCTGGTTGCACATGGTTTTGTGAACAGTCCAACTGAAAGCACCTTATATGTTAAGCGTGCTAATAATGTGCTTCTGATCATTGTTGCCTATGTTGATGGCATGCTGCTCAGTGGTCCTATTGAGAAGCATATTGCTGATTTCAAGGCTGATTTGCATGCCTCATTTGAGATGTCTGATTTGGGGCATTTGCATCACTATTTGGGCATTCAGTTTATGCAAGTTGATGGTGGAATGGCTTTGTGTCAAACAAAATATATTGACACATTATTGCAGCGTTTTGGCCTTGAAGACTGTAAGCCTATTGCCACTCCTATGGAGACAGGTTTACGATTGAGTCTTCATGATGCTCGAGATGCATTTGATGTTGTTCTCTATCAGCAGGCTGTTGGATGCTTGATTTACTTATGCATTACTCGGCCAGATATTCAGTTTGCTGTCTCACAGATGAGCAGGTTTATGCATTGCCCAGGAGTCACGCATTGGAAGGCGGTTAAGTGCATCTTTCGCTACTTGAGTGGTACTCGGCTTCTTGGGTTGTTTTATCCCAAGGGAGGATCACTACCGCCAGATTTGCATGCTTTTTCTGACTCAGATTAGGCTGGTTGCTATGACACTCGTGTGTCCACCAGTGGTTTTTGCTTCGTGCTTGGTAGCTCATGTATATCTTGGTTGAGCAAGAAGCAGCCTACTGTGGCCACTTCTAGTTGTGAGGCTGAGTATAGGGCAGCTTTCACAGCGACTGTTGAGTGTGTGTGGCTCAGACGCGTTATGGCTGATTTGGGTGTTGGCCAGTCTTGTGCCACCACCATCTTCACTGACAGTGAGAGCGCATTGGCAGTTGCGAGGAACCTTGTGTTCCATGCTCGCACTAAGCACATTGAGGTGCATTATCACTATGTCAGGGAGAGGTTCTCTACTGGGGAGATCAGCTTGGCGTATGTGCCCACGCAGGAGAACATTGCAGACCTTTTCACGAAGGCTCTGCCTAGGGAGAAGTTTGAAGCTTTCCGCAAAGCTTGGCACTTCCTTATACATGAGTGCCAGCTCCTTGTTCACCGCATCACTCCCAGGGGGGATTTGTTGATATATTTAGGTAGTGATGTGTGTGAACACTCTAGGACCGTCGGGGCACTTTTTTCCCTCTTTAGGAGGTTTTTTTCCCCCGGCTTGTATATACGCCTATTGCCCTAATGGGCTATTTATCTTTGTACATTCTCTAGTAATACATTCAGTATTGTGTGTTTGTGCTCCAAGCTTCTTCTTCTTCCTTGTGCTGTTCGCGTGCTTCCGCAGATGTTTATCTCCAACAGTATTCCCCTCCCTTTAGAATTCATACGATTTTTCTCCTTTAAAACAAGAAGCTTAAAAAGCAATTGGGACACCCATGAGGGCAACAAAAGCTCTTTAAACTTCTCTGTAATTGTCTCTAAAACATAGTTCTCCTGTTGTTTTTGGGTCATCACCATTGTTGCACCTTTGCGCCGTTCTACACCTCCTCTATGGGATATAGGGAACCCAAAGGCACCATGCCCCTTCATTGTACAAATTTTCCTTTATTATTTCATGCAAGGGAGTCTAGGCCTTGTCTAAAATTCCTCTTTGAAAAAAGATATCTTATACCTTCAAGATTTAAGATGCCTTCTAGGTATTCAAGTCATACACAAAGACAGGTATTTGGCTCATGCAAAAGAACTACATCTTGAATGTATCAAATAAGTATGGATTTATGGGCTACAAAACATTGAACAATCCAATGGAAGTTAATATCAAATTGAGCTCAATTGAAGGTAATGGGGTTCTAGATGCACTCTTATATAGTTCTATAGTGGACTCTTTGAATCATGCCACTATCACAATGCCAAAACTAGCATGTATAGTTGGTGTGCTATCTCAATTCATGCACGTACTTTCAACTAAAATACCTTAGAACTTGAAATGAAGATCTCTTCTATCCTTTTGAAGATGAATCATAGGTGAAGTAATACAAATGATGATTCGATTGGATCCAAAGAAGTTAGGAGTGCAAGTAGATGTGCAATAATGCTAGGCAAGACACTCATCTCATGGATGGAAAAGAAGACACCAACAGTTGCCCTATCCTCAACAAAAGATGAATATAGCGCATTAGCATTACTTGAGCTCTTGTGGCTCAAAAAACTTATGATTGAATTGAATTTGCACATCGTTAAATTTCCAATCATGTGTGACAACATGAGGAGTTTATATCTATGTGCAAATTATATGTCCCATACTAGGAGCAAGCATATAGAGGTACATTATCACAACATCAAAGAGAAGGTGCTAATTAAGGAGGTGGAAGTTGAACACATAAGTTCCAAGGATCAGCATGCTCACATGTTTACCAAATCATTGGACTCAACCGAGATAATAAATTTAAAAGAGGCATTTGGAATGATGGAACTTGGGTGAAGACTTGAAGGTTGAGACTTGAGTGAGAGTGTTGAAAGTCAAGGTAACAATGGGAAATATGGACCTCATCTTGTGTGTGTGCACTTGGATCATCATAAGTCAAGTATCCAAGCACAAGAAATCATACTTTAAATTTGAATTTGAATTCCTCTCATATCCTCAATTGCTCATTTATGAATGTTAGGTGTGATGAATCCTACGTTCTAGGAAAAGAGCATCCTACCTCTTTTCCAAGTTGTGTATACAAACCAAGTACTTCCAATTGGGAGATCCCACGTGTGTTATCACTTTAGAGGATTGAATAAGCTAGCTAGCCCCTTTGTAAGCAAGCTCCATACTTGCTTGAGTGTTTTCTTCTCACATTAGGTAGCCATAGCTTGCAGTCTGTTTTGATAGTCAAGGAGCTAGATAGCTTTGAGTATAGAGCATAGTTTCCTCTTCCTATCCATTCTTATTCCTTCATTTTAACTTTGGAAAATATTCCCATGTGTTTCCCTGATAAATCTCTATGCTTTTTGATTGATTCTTCTCTTTAGCTTCCCATGATTACGTGGCCCTCTTGGAGGTATTATGGAATCAGCCCTACACTCCTTTGATTCAATTCAAAAATATTATTATTCCCCATTTGTGTATTTTTTTGTCATCTTAGTTTCTTCAATTTCTTCCTCTTTTTCAAGATGGAAAACCTTATCTAGAACAATATTTTCGAATAAATAATCGTGACATTGTACACGTCACGATAGTACATGAAGAAATGAGATTGTGTTGAATCTCATGCAAATGCCATTGTTTAGGTAAAATCCTTTCAAGGATCCAAAAAGACCCAAAAAAAAGGAAGGGTTGACTTTGTGCATAATATGAACAAAATGAGGCAACACTATCGATAAAATGGGTGCTTCATGTGTAGTGTAGTACAAGCTAAAAATACATGGTACAAAATGAAGGAAATGAGTGTTGGAGCAAGTCTATGACAAGCCTAAGTATTGGCTTGAGTCCCACAAAGTCATAGAAAAAGCCTTAAAATGAAGACTATGTAAAGCTCACTTGTGAACTACCTCTTGTAACTTTTGAAGAGTTTACTTAATGTAAAAGGGAAAGAATCTTAAGTGGTTGAGTCCACTTGATCAAGAATGGAAATAGGAGCCACGAATTCGTGATTTATGGTAGGTAGAGAATCAAATCAATCATTGATTGATTGTAGAGTGATTGAGGGAAATTAGCCTCCCAAACTCAACTATAAATAGATGGCAGTTTTAGTCGTGGTTAGAGAGACCTATGTGAAGACCTCCAAGAGCTGAGCTTTATGCCATATCAAGGTGTGATTACAAGGCACACATATGTATCAGTAAGTCATTGTATTGTACAAGAAATATACTTTCATTTTCATGATTATTTGAGTTCATCTTTCCATGTTCTTGTGAAGTGTACTACTCACTGCCATTACTCTCAGTTTTCTCAGTCAGCTTGCAGAGATGTTTCCTCTGAGCTTGGTGCATCATTTTCAGTGATTTAACTTGGTAAAGTTAGCTCTATAACTCTACTATATGCTCACAAATTTTCATGTAATTTGGATGTTGCAATCTTCAGTTATGTTCAGTTGAAGTTAACAGTGTCTGTGCATTTTAACTTCTTTGTCAGGTACCCGACTTTTGCACTCATCTTGTCAGAGGTGTTTCTCAGTGTCTACTTATCCAAATTCAACGATTTAAAGCTTGTTGGATTCAGCTTACTGTCTAGTATAATCATACAAAATTTCATAATCATTGAATTCCTACATTTGGAGTTATGTGTATTTTTCTGCTCACTGGTCTCAAACTGTAGCAGCCCGTGAAAATCGGGATGATGTCATCACTTGTTAAAACTCATTCTCAGTGTGTGCTTTATTATTTTTGATGCGATTACTCTTGAAAGTTAGCTCTTTAAGTTACCTAGACTTCCCCAAGAGGAATTAAGCTAATTTCTGCCGTGCTCAGAGAATTATGTAAAACACTGGATAGGTGTATGAACCAAGAATAGCAAGTTTTCACCTCTGAGCTAACTCCAACTTATCTATTTTGATCTATCTTTTTGAGAGTGATCTTCCAAGGTACATAGGGTGTCTAATACATCCATTGGCAAGCTAAAAGGTCCCACCATCTACTCCTAGAGTTCATTTGGCTGGTGTAGATCAAGGATTTTGCAACACCTCTTCATCTTCAAACACATACTTATCCATCTCTTCACAGTGGTATCAGAGCAAGGTTGGACAACATGGCAGATGGATTTCCTTCATCAATTGACAAATTGGACAGAGGTAACTACTCAGCTTGGTCATTAAGAATGGAAGCTTATCTCCAAGGTAGAAGTTTATATGGTTATGTGGCTGGAGATGAAGTTATGCCAAGTTTCAGGAACAAAAGTCAACCAACACAAGAAGAGCAAGAAAGATTGAGCACATGGTGCTCCAAGAATGCACTTGCAAGGTCTTATCTCCTCAACTCTATCTCAGATTTTTTGTTGCCTCACATTAGAAGTTGTAAGACATCTCAGGAAGTGTGGGATGCACTTGAAGCTTTCTTTTCTTCAAGTACTAAAGCTAGGAAGCATCAACTATGGTTGGATTTCACAACTCTCAAGAAGGCTCCCAAACAAAATGTGACTGATTTTGTCACAAAGCTCAAGGACATAGCGGATCAGTTGGGAAGCATTGGAGAGGTAATAGATGAAGAGCAAATTGTAAGGCAGGTCATCAATGGCTTGAAGGTAGATGACAAGTGGGAAGCATTCACCACAGCTATGGATTTGTACATGGACATGCATGTACCTGATTTCAACACACTCATTGGACAACTACTTACTCAAGAGGCAAAGCTTATCAAAAATGGAGAAAGCTCTAAAGGTAATCAATCTTCAGCTTTATACACGGATAAAAGCAAGTCTAAAGATAACAAAGGAAAGGCAAAGAAAGTGGATGATGAAGCAGGTACATATCAAGCTAACTATGCAGGTAGAGGAAGACATGGCAGAGGTAGAGGAAGAGGAGGTAGACAAGGCAGGGGGAGATCCCAAGACTCCAACTCATGTTCTATTTGTGGATTAACTAATCATACAACTGAAAATTACTTTAGGAATTCCAGGAGTCAAAGAGGCAAAGGATACAATAGAGGAAGTTATGGCTACTCAAGAGGAAGGTTCAACAACTACCATGGCAACTACAACAACTACAATCATTCAAACTATCAAGGAGGCTACAAAGGAAGGAGAGACTACAATAACTACACAGAAGACTCAAACAAAGAGGATTCATTATTGATCATGAACATGGCTATGCCACAAGGTAAATCTGATGAGCATGTTTTATACATAGATTTAGGTTGTTCAAATCATGTGGCAGGAAATGTGGCACTCCTATCAGATTTAGAAGATCCAAGGAATAAGCATGAGGTACAAACAGGAGATGATACAAAACATCCTGTGGAGAAAATAGGCAATGTCAAAGCACCTGATGGAAACATCAACCTACTCAGTAAGGTACTCTATGTCCCTACCATTACAAAGAATTTGATAAGTGTTGGGCAGATAGTAGAGAAAGGGTTGCAAGTCAGGTTCACAAAAGCAAGAGCATTTGTTGAAGATCCAAGTCAAGGATTCAGAAGAATTGCAAAAGGTGAAAAGACAGGTAGATTGTTCACATTTGAATTATAGGAAACTAGAAACATTGCTCTCTTTAATTATGGTAGTTAGACACTCACAGAATTGGAAGTATGGCACGAAAGGTTAGCACATATTGGTGAAAGGTCATTAAAGCAAATCTACAGGGACCAAAGTGTACTTAGACTTCCTAATTTGTCAAAACAACATATGATTTATAAGTGTAGTGCATGTCAATTTGGAAAGTCTCACAGGTTACCATTCATGAAGAAAGGTTATATGCATGGAGATCTCTTGGAGTTGGTTCATACAGATGTATGGGGACCTAGCAAGGAAGCTTCAATATCTGGATCAAGGTATTATGTTTCGTTTATTGATGATTGCAGCAGATGGACTATCCTATTCTTTATGAAACACAAAGATGAAGTTTTTTCATGTTTCAAAAGATATTTGGCTCTTGTGGAGAATCAAACAGGTAAATCACTAAAAAGGCTAAGGTGAGATGGAAGGGGAGAATACTTCTCCCATGAGTTTGATTCTTTTCTTCAAGAAAGAGGAATCAAAAGAGAGGTAACTACAAGGTACACTCCTGAGCAAAATGGAGTGGCAGAAAGGAGGAATAGGACAATTGTTGAAGCTGCAAGGTCTATGTTAAATGAAAAGCATTTACCTAATTACTTATGGGCTGAGGCTGTATCTACAGCCACTTACTTGATTAACAGGTTGCCTTCAAAATCCCTTGATGGGATGACTCCATATGAGGCTTGGAATGGAAGAAGACCAAGCTTAGATCATTGTAAAATTTTTGGATGTATTGCTTTTGCTCATGTTCCTTCACAGGTTAGAGGCAAGATGGATCCAAAGGCAGAAAGGTGTGTATTTATTGGATAGGACAACAATCAAAAGGGTTACAGGTTATACAACCCTACCAACAAAGGATTCTTGGTAAGCAGAGATGTAGTTTTTGATGAGAACAATTCATGGTATGAAGATTCATGCAGGAAGATCAATTTACCATATGATCTTGAAGAAGATTTTCCAAAGCTTGGTAGAGAACAATCAAAGATTGAAGAACAAGACACCTCAGAGGATGATGAAGAATCTCACATGGAAAAGATCAAAGCATGGAAGTCTAAAGGTAAAGCAAAATTGCAGGAACTTGGACATGAGGCAGAATCATCACATCATGGCCTAAGAAGATCTATGAGGGAAAAGAAAAAACCAGAAAGGTATGGGTTTGACACCTCTTCCCACCATCTGCTCCTGGAGTTCATTTGGCTGGTGTAGATCAAGGATTTTGCAACACCTCTTCATCTTCAAACACATACTTATCCATCTCTTCACAATGAGTAGTTAAGTGTTTTAGAGACACGACAGAAGTTTGGGGTGAGAGCACAAACGACCAAAACGAATTTAAAAGAAGATCTTTGACATCAATCCTATGTGCAATATGACAAATGTTGTATCAATGCAAGTATATGGCGAGCACAAAAAATGAGAGCACATCCAAACATGCGTGGAATGCCGTAGTTATCAAATGGTATTATCTATATACAATAAAGTTTTTTTTTGGACGAAATCCGCTCTATATTATCCACTCTATATTATCCAGCAGGCGTGGTTTAGTGGATGTGTCTTGTACTCCTAGGCAGATGGTCAGGGTTCAAGTCCCGTCCAGGGCTAGATGCCTAAGAGTTCCCCAAGATGGGTGCCTCTATCTTATGAGGTCGGGTGTGTGTGCCTTTTCAAATTCCTTGTACTCTCAAAAAAAAAAAGATACAAGAGAGCTATGGAGAGTTACAAAAAAGGTTTCTAGCTTTCCCCTTCATGAGTGATCTACTTGTGTTTCATCTTTATTATTTTTAGAGTGAAAATCTTATGGTGCCCAAAGGGGCGGAGGGGGTATATTCTCTTACAACCACGAATCCTTGTACGTAGAAAAACATGGGATTCTTAATCCACCACTCTCTAAGAGACTTGTCAAAGTCGATCTCACATTTTTCCTTCAAGATTTCCCACGTGCTTCACTCGTGATTGTGTTTCGTAGAGTGTAAGACCATCCAATCCCTTCACGAGTAAACCTTGCTTCCAACTAACTTGTTGAACAACAAACAAGAGTTTTCTTAGTATCTCTATGCCAAATTAGTATCTCTTGGCCAGTTAAGTCTCTCTTGAACCATGGGGAGCACCACAAATTTTACTCGCTTTCAGATTTAATATTTAGTCACTTGAAACGAACTTGAAGTAAGAAATGAATAAGACAAATTTCTACAATGTCATTAAATTATAATTTGTAAGCTAGAATCTAGGTGTGTGCATGAATTGGGATAGCACACCAACTACATATGCTAGGTTTGGCCTTTTGGTAGTCGCATAGTTCAAAGATCCACTATGGACCTAAATAAGAGTGCATCCCTCAACTCAAGTCAATTTCATATTGACTTCCATTGGATCCAATAACTTTTCTCATATATACAAAGGGATTAGCCATGAATGAGGCACATGTAAGCCTTTCAATTGGATATTTTACCCTATGAAACCCTCTACTTCACCTTTCCATTGATTTGGATATTTAGTGTTCGTCTTTGAGGTCTCCTCCTTCTTTGCATGATGGTTTGACTTATTGTAGGACTATCTCCATTCCTTGATGAGTGTCTGTTTGATTACTTTGGTCCAGTAACAACCATACTTTCTGGTTCTTCATTTCAACTTCATTTTGCTACATAGATACATTTGAAGAATACCAAGGTAAAAACATATTGAATGGGAAATTTTTGGATACCCTTCTCCTTTGTTATGGGGATATGGCATCTATAGGAATCTTGTTCACCTTCATATCCTATGGAAGCACATCTTTATGATCCATCTTCTAGTTTCCTTCTTATTTCACTTGATATTAAAACATATAAAGTATAAATAAGAAACTCCTAAGTGTGATAAATCTAGTTTCCTACTATATCAATCTTCATATTGTGTTGAAGCATGTATACTTGACATGGGTGCTCTATTCTTGATTTATATGGTAGAGGTTGTTGCATCAGCCCTATAGGAATTTTTCATTCTCATATCCTTCATTATAGCCCTAGCACATTTTTCAATGTGATCTTTGTACATTGAAGTGGTAATACAATCAGTATTGTGTGTTGTGCTCCAAGTTTTTTCTTCTTCCTTGTATTGTTTGCATGCTTCTGCAGACGTCTTACTCCAACAACCGGTATCAGAGTAGGTCGTCGCTTCATCTACGACATCATTGACACTCCTATAGTCATAGTCTCAAAATCGCATGAAATTTGGTGTGCATACCTAGGGTGATTAGAAGACCAAAATCGCTTTGCTCTATGGTGTTGAAGTCACGATCTAAGCTCATTTTGACCTTCGAATGCACTATCGTAGTCCTTATGCCATCTATTTCATCTTTTTGTGCCAAAGATATATACAGGTTTTTGTTCGCCAATATAAGCATCTTGAAGTTTTCTATAGGTCTAACAAAACTCATTTCAATATTTTTGTTCAACACTTTCACATATAGTCATTTTTTTGCATTTTAGTCAGTGGCCATGGCTGAAAGTAGTGATGTATTCCGTATGTTGGCAATTGAGGATAACTTGGACGGTACCAATTATCCATTGTGGACTTATATGTTGCATCATGTATTGGTTACAAAAGGGCTATGGAATATTATGCAAGGTGTTGAAAAATGTCCTATTACACCCGCGAACACAGGTACTGCAAATACATGGACTGGACCTGATGCAGATGGTGTCGAAGATGGTGATATTCTGCAGATTTTTGTTTGTGTTGTTGTTTCTATTGCACCTATTGTAGAGCAAATTTGTTGGGATGGAAAAGATGCTCAGGCACATGCATTGATAGCTTTATCTATCAAACATGCCATTATTCCTCACATTCGCTCTTGTAGAACAGCTAAAGATGCTTGAGATACACTTACCACATTGTACCAGGCTAGGAATGAGGCTCATGTTGCTTACCTCCGAAAACAGTTAGAGAGTGAGCACATGATAGAATGTGATTCTATGGAGAGTTTTCTGACAAAGATCAAGGATTTGAAGGAATAGTTGATTTTTGCTGATGGAGTCCTTCCTAACAGTTCATTTGTGCAGACTGTTCTCAATGGTCTTCGCGACTCATATCAGAGTTTTGATTTTACTCCTCGTTTGATGATGAAAGGCAATCCAAATGCCTTAACATTTGAAGAGTTAGTTTCTGTTTTGTTGTAGAAAGATGAGTTTAGGCAGAGTAGGTCTATTATGCGTGTTGCAAATCAAGCTTTCCTGGCTAGTTAGAAGGGCAAAGGAAAATGGAGCTCTTCTACTAGTAAGCAAAAATCTGCTAATTCTGCACAATCAAAGAAGGAAGAAAAAGATGAGAGGAAATCAGAAAAGCAGAAATTGTTTTGCAAAAATTGTAAATCAAAGTATCATGTCATTAAGAGCTATCCAAAACTGGCTGGTAAAGTGGCAAAGAAGAAAGAGGCCGGAATGGTTGTTGTAGAGACCTCTACACCGAAAACAGAATCTACTAATCTTTGTAGGATGAAGAATGGGTGTTTAATATTGTTTGCAGTTTTGACCCATCTTCTCATGAGCAGTGCATGTCTTCCGTAGGCTCAGATGTTTGGTACTTTGATAGTGGGGCAACCAAACATATTACCTCGCAGTATAGTTTCTTCTCTTCACTCGAGCCTACCCCTACAGGGAAGGTTGTTGCATGCACCAACAACTCCTCTTATCCTGTTATGGGAGTTGGTAAGATCATTCTGACCACTACTGATGGTAGTTCTTTTACATTGTCAGATGCTTTATTTGTGCCAGGGATCAAGAAGAATCTGTTATCAGTTTTGGCTTTAGCCAAGATTGGCTTGCTTGTGAAATTTCTTAATGACAGATGTATAGTTCATGATCTATCAAGTGGCGATGTGATTATTGCTTCTGGCATTTTATCTCCTAGGTTGTATAAGCTCATATATTATGAAAAATCTGTAAATGAATCAGCATGTGCAGTACATGTTTATCAGGTTGTATCAGATGCAAAGCTTTGGCATGCACGCTTTGGTCATCTGAATTTTGCTAGTTTGCTACGCTTGTAGAAATCTGAAATGGTTTCCTCTTTGCCCAAACTTGAGGCACCTAGTAAACATGTATGTGAAGGCTGTATTTTGGGCAAAATGCAACGTTCCTCATTCCCAAAAGATGGTTCTATTCCGGCTACACAAAAATTGTAGCTTGTTCATAGTGATGTTTGTGGTCCTATGCAGACACCCTCTTTTTGAAACTATCTTAACTTCGTGACTTTCATTGATGATTATTTCAGGCATGCATGGGTATATCCATTGAAAGCAAAGCTCAAAGTGTTCATGTACTCCAAAAAAAATTTTGTTTTGGCTGAAAATTTGTCAGCATGTAAAATGGGCACCCTTCGTTTTGATCGAGGGGGGGAATATATGTCTTCTAACTTTAATGTTGATATATTTAGGTAGTGATGTGTGTGAACACTCTAGGACCACCAGGGCATTTTTTTCCCTCTTTAGGAGGTTTTTTCCCCTAGCTTGTATATACGCCTATTGCCCTAACAGGCTGCTTATCCATGTACATTCTAGTGGTAATACATTCAATATTGTGTGTTCTGCTCCAAGCTTCTTCTTCTTCCTTGTGTTGTTTGCGTGCTTCTACAGACATCTAACTCCAAAAAATGGTATCAAAACAAGTCAGTGCTTCATCTAGGCCATCTTCAACACCTCTCTGATTGGAGTCTCAGGATCACACAAAATTTGGTGAGCATACTCATGGTGCCAAAATCGTGATCTCAGCTCATTTTGGCCTCCGAACACACTATCACAGTGCTTTTGCAGGCTATTTCTTCTTTTTGTGCCAAAGGTATATACTAGTTTCAGTTCGCCAGTATAAGCATCTCAAAGTCTACTATAGGTTTAGTAGAATTTCTTTGGGCATTTCTATTCAACTTTTTGAGATACAGCCAATTTTCTGCATCAAGGTATTTTATTCATCGGCCATGGCGGAAAGTAGTCATGTATTCCTTATGTTGGTTGTTGAGGATAAGTTGGATGGTACCAACTACCTATTATGGGCTTATATGATGCGACATGTATTGGTTGCAAATTTCAACATCCTATCACACCTGCAAATGTTACAACTACAATCCAGCAGGCATGGTTTAGCGGATGTGCCTTGTACTCCTAGGTAGACGGCCAAGGTTCAAGTCCTGCCTAGGGCTAGATGCCTCAAAGTTCCCCAAGGTGGGTGTCGCTACCTCACGAGGTTGGGTGTGTGTGTCTTTCCAATTCATTGTACTCTCAAAAAAAAAAACTGTTACAACTGCAGGTACTGAAGCTAATGCAGAAGGTGTCGAAGATAGTGATATTCTACAGATTCCAGTACGTGTTTTAATTTCTACTGATAGTGGGCCGACCAAACATATTACCTCGAAGCGCAGTTTCTTCTCTTCACTCGAGCTTGTCCCTAAAGGGAATATTGTTACATGCACCAACAACTCCTCTTATATTTTTATGGGAGTTTGTAAGATCATTTTAACTACTGCTGATGGTAGTTCTTTCACTTTGTCACATGCTTTATTTGTGCCACAGATCAAGAAGAATATGTTATCAGTTTCGGCTTTATCTGAGATTGACTTGGTCGTGAAATTTGTTGATGGTCGGTGTATAGTTCATGATCTGCCAAATGGCGACATGATTATTGCTTTTGGTATTTTATGTCGTGGGTTGTATAAGCTCAGAAACTATGAAAGATATGTGAATGATTTGGCATGTGCAGTTCATGATTCTCAGGCTATGTCAGATGCAAAGCTTTGGCATGCACGCTTTGGTCATCTGAATTTTGCTAGTTTGCTACGCCTGCAAAAATCTGAAATGGTGTCCTCTTTGCCCAAACTTGAGGCACCCGGAAAACATATCTGTGAAGGCTATATTTTGGGCAAAATGCAACATTCCTCCTTTCCAAAAGATGGTTCAGTTCGCGCTACTCAGAAATTGCAACTTGTACATAGTGATGTATGTGGTCCTACGTAGACACCTTCTGTTGGAAACTATCTTTACTTTGTGACTATCATTGATGATTTTTTTAGGCATGCATGGGTATATCCACTCAAAGCAAAGTCTGCAGTTTTTATGTGCTTCAAACAATTTTTGGTTTCGGTTGAAAATCTCTTAGCATGTAAAATGTGCACCCTCCGTTCTGATCGAGGTAGTGAATATATGTCTTTTGACTTTAATGCATTTCTGGTTGAACATGGGATAAAACATCAATGTACAGTGCCATATACACCTCAACAGAATGGAGTTGCTGAACGGAAGAAGAGGTCACTCATGGAAATGGCGAGGTGTATGGTCAAGGTTTAGGCTTCACCACATAGTTTCTGGCTTGAGGCTATCATGTGTGCAACATATGTACTTAACAGGTGTCCCACTAAAGCACTAGAGTCTATCACTCCATATAAGGCTTGCCATGGTCGCAAGCCATCTGTTGCTCATCTGTGTGTTTTTGGTTGTCTAGCATATGCATTAGTGTCTGAACAACATCGTAGGAAATTGGATGATAAAGGAGTAAAATGTATTTTTGTTGGGTACAGTTCTAAAAGCAAAGGCTTTCGTCTGTATCATCCAGAGACTAAACGCATTTTGGTTAGCTGTCATGTTGTTTTTATGGAAGATGCTATTCTGCCTTTACTTTCATGCACGAAGGAGACATTGTTGAAGCTCAAGATCAAGGACAAAGAATGGAAGTGCATCAAGGAAGTGGACACACAAGAAGAAGGAGCAAGTAGGGAGCTCCAAGAAGCACCTGTCAAATTTTCAGATGAAATCCCTATAAAAATAGTGATTATTATCACTAAAAACCATTGTAAACACCATTTTCCATTTTTGTAACTCCATTTTGTTCAAGCCGAGGAGTCCTCGAGCTTGAGGAGTATCAGATCTACCATCCTACCTATTTTTATAATTTTTAGACTCCGTTTGAGCCCCCAAATAAGCCCTGGAACCTATTTTTTAACTAGGCCGGACACTAGGTCTGGACAGGGCCAAAACCACTCAAAAACTATAAAAAGGGCTGGAGAGCTCATTTTTGGGGTTAGCTTGTTGTAGATTTCAGTTTTGTAAGAGAGCTCTTGGGTAATCGAAGCTTTCCATTGTTCCACTCTTTGCTCTTACCTTGTGCGCGTGTGTGTGTATGTGTGTGCATGCTTGTGGGCTTTCACTCACGCACTTGTGCCATCACTTGCTCGCGGTCTTCATACCGGTCCTCACGTCTCCACGGATTGACATTTATGAGGTGTATCTCCTCACGTTGGTACTCACCGTTGTGCTTGAGTGACACCAAATTTGGCGCCGTTGCCGGGGAGAGAGCTTGGAGGACGAGCGTGTGACGGTAAGACGTAGAGTAGCGACGTTGGAAGGTAAAAAAAAAAAATCATCATTTTCAGTTCAGTTTTTGAATTTTCCTTCTTCTTCATCTTCATCATCATCACCATCTCCACCCACCTTCATCTTCTCAGTTTTCTCCATTTTTTAGAGTACATTCACCTTGCTTTTTGCTTGTGGTTGTGAGCAAGAAGCTTAGAGGGGGGTGCAGAACTGAATCGCTGAAGAAAAACTCGTGAAACACTCTCCAAACACCAAGAATCTGAGCGGCCATTTTCGGAAGCGCTAAAACCTGCGTCAAGTATCGTTTTTGAGAAACAAAGCTTTTGGGAGCTACGCGGAGCAAAATAGGGTGCTAGGAGAGTTGGAAGAGAGTATCAAAGGTAAGCAAACCCCCTTCATACTCATAAACTCTCAGGAAATCCAAGTTTTCTTTTGAAGAAAAAAAGTCGACCTGCGTCAAGTATCGTTTGGGATTTACAGAGGTTAAATGTTGAATTTTGCTTGATACAGAGAGTGAGGATAAGAGAGAAGAGCTAGGAAATCAAGGGGGCAAAATCAAAAATTCAAAAACAATTGTTAAAATTTGTCTAAGGGTCAAGTATCGTTTTACTCCCGCGGTCGAGTATCGCGATACTTCACAAGTATCGTTTTGCTCCTGAGGTTGAGTATCGCGATATTTCCCATCGATCGGTATCGTTTTGGCTCAAGTATCGTCGATCGTCTCAGTGAGAGATCGTTTACCAGAGATCGCGATACTTGGGTGAGATCGGTATCGTTTTGCTTAGCGATCGTTTTGGTCAAAGATCGTAGATCATTTCACTCAGAGATCGCGTATCGTTTTGAACCAAATATCGTCGATCGTGTATCGTTTTGAGCCAAGTATCGAGTATCGTTTCAGAATCAGAGATCGTCTGGTCCAAAGATCGTTTGGGGAAGTATCGTGTATCGTCTGGATTCAGGTATCGTGTATCGTTTTGGTCCAAGTATCGTGTATCGCGTCTCAGAGATCGCGATACTTGCCAGCGATCGAGTATCGTTTTGAGCTAAGTATCGAGTATCGTTTTGTCAAAGATCGTTTTGTCCAGCGATCGTTTGCTCAGATATCGTTTTGTCCAGCGATCGTTTTGTGAGAGATCGTGTATCGTTTGGCTTGGAGGTCGTGTATCGTTTGGGGCTAGAGATCGTGTATCGTTTAGGGGAAGTATCAAGTATCGTTTTCCTTGAAATATCGTATATCGTCTGTTCAAAGATCAAGTATCGTGTATCGAGTTCCTCAAGTAACAAGTATCGTGTCCTATAAATGTCATATATCGCCTGATTTGAAGCATCTTCTGAGAGACCCTGTTTCCCTGTTTTAACCCCCAAAACCCTGAACTGGCATAACTTTCTCATACGAAATCCGTTCGGAGTGATCTTGGGTTTGTTGGAAAGCTCGTGAGGAGTACAACAAAAACATCGACTGGTTATGTTAATATTAATACCAGGATTATTAGATAGGGTATTTTGAAGTTGACCCTCAGGGAAACTAGAAAATCAAGGTGTTCCAAAGGATTTTGAGCAATATAAGAGAACTTTAGGACTAGAAGCCAAGGCTTATGAACCTGAGATCTGGCAGACACTTAGGCAAGGATAGACAAAGCATTAGGTCATCTGAGGCTAGTGTCAACCATACAGCCAAGTCTTGGGCTCAACAGCTTAGTGGTTATCCTTACACACGAAGTTCAGAAACCAGTGACTCTGAAATGTCTTTTGGCATGGAAAGACCCACACGCAGCTCAGGCCTTGCCTATTTACAGACACCAGAAGGTCCCTATAAGACCCAATTGGAGTATATCAGGACCAATCAATTAGGTGCTCGCATCTATGAGGATGGTCTAAGACGATCAGTGGTTCAACTCAAAAATCCTGACCAACTCTTTGGACTTGAACACCCAGTGGTCAAGTTTGAAGAGGGTGCTTACATTGATAAGGAAGGAACCATGTATGTGGTTACCAACTTACCAGATAGGACAGATGAGTTTGGAAATATCATTCCTGAGAATGAGATAGGAGACCTAGAGCAAGGAGACCTAGGAGGAGAACCCAAGACCCCTAGAGGTAAGTCAGTCTTAACCAGAGTGCTCACTCCAGAATGGATTCCTCAAGATAATAAAAGCATAGAACTATTCGTGAATAGAGAAACGGAGGAAGCCTTTTGGAGATTTAGGCCGGATCAACCCAGCCCAGTAGTCACCATCTATGAATTCAAGGACCCAGAGACACCAGGGAAGGCTGTCTATCTAGATCACACATCTCAGAAATTATTCTTAGTATCAGATCATGACAGACATGCTTACACTTGGCAAGGTGAATCAATTTTCCCTCCACCAAGATCTAATGTTTCCCAGGGCCTCCAAGAAGCCGGATCATCCAAGCCTCATGAAACCCAGAGAGAAAGAACTAGAGAGAGACCGGAGGTAAGCTTTGCAGACACTATAGGCAGAGACAGATCAGGATATGGAACGGAAAGACTTGAAAGGGAGAGACATAGAGTTCATAGACATCAAAGAGATGATCATGATTTCCCATTGCCTAGACCACGAGAACACTCAAGAACCCTTAGACCCTCTCAAGTGGTTAAGACAATGAAGAACTACTTTGATGGATTTGGAGATCCTTATGATCATGTGGCAGAGTTCAAACAAGTGCTGAGAGCTGAACAGGTTGAAGACTTATTCACCCAGTTCGAGGCATTTGGGTTGACTCTTAAGGGTACTGCCTTAGCTTGGTTTCAACCTCTAAACAGTCGCAACTATAGAGAGATAGGTCAGCTGCTAGAAGAATTCATTGTGGAATTTTCCAAAAGTGGTATCAGGCATAACACATCATCCTTGATCCACAGCTTCAAGCAGACACCCCAAGAAACAGTGCGACTCGCAGGAAGAAGATTTAGGCAGTACTTGGAAAGATGCCCTGTACCAGAATTACCCACATCAGCCAAACAGGTGGCACTGTTTTTAGATGGCCTATTGAGCACAAAATTAAGATCATATGTATACCTGAAAGATCCTAGATCCATAGAAGAGTGTATACGGATGTGCATTGACATAGAAGACAACTTGGGTGAGGAATTAGGACTATCCAAACTCTATAAGGACTCTGATAGTTCTACAAGTCATACCTCTAAATCCTCCACCGAGATAGATGAGATAGCTGAGCAAGTGGCCAAAAAGCTAGGAGTCCAAAATAGACAAATGCCAAGGGTCACCTCAGTGAAGCGATGTTATACGTGTGGAGGAGATCACATGGCTAATGTCTGCCCAATGATGTCTCAACCCCAAGGAAACCCTAATGCTCTATATTGCACCATTGAGAGGAAATATACAAATCATACGACCCAAGATTGTCCCTATAACAGGCAGGCTATTAGACAAAATTATCAGCAACCTTACCAACAGGGTAGGTATCAGAATCAGTACCAACAGCCATATTATAGGCCACAACAATATCAACCTCAATACCAGCAGCAATATCAGGCACCATATAGGCCACAACCAGTCCTAGGAAACCAACCGCCAGCTCCTGCCAATGTGATCCCAGTTAAATATACGATGGCGGAGGAGAACCATAATAGAGCATTGGTGCCACTAACCCCATTAGTCTCAGAAAATGATTCTCACGCTCATGGTTCAGACTACTTCCATGAAGATAGTCCACAGGCTTATTATATAGAGTCACCTGAGCAAAGTGAGACTTCTCAGTATCAATATGAGGCACCACCTATGGAACAAAATTGGGAGCCAGAATACTCCAATGTCATGTATACGAATCCAAATCCTAGGCCCCAATTGAGACAAGTAAGACCACAAGCTCCTAGAGGACCATGCTTTAGATGTCAGGGCGATCATTTCATTCGTGAATGTCCCCTCCAATCAGCTCTGGGACTAGGACAAAACATCACAATACAAGGCTTTTGTCCTGAGTGCGGCAAGGAACATCTTCCTAGAGAGTGTCCGAGGAATCCCTCTAGTGTACCCAAGGTTACACCCATCAATGTGGTAGGCTTAGTGGCAGATTCAAGTTCAAGTAGCAATAATGTGGCTCCTGTACAGGCAGTTACTAGGGCACAGGCTGCACAACAAGCAAAACCAGCTGAGCAGTCAGAGTCAAGTGAGGCAGGAGAACCTAGCAAGAGAAAACCAAGAACATGGAAGGATACCAGAGAGAAGGCTAATCGCAAGTGGAACAAAAAACTATCCGAGCTAGAAGAAAGCCTAAGGGATACAAAAACAAAAATAGAAGACATTGCATCTCAAAGCCCCTCGCATGCCGAAGCTCCATCCACTCCACCTCACTCCACCCCACCACCCATTGTAAATAACCCACAACCAGGGTCTGTTCTTGCAGATCCAACCCCAGAAGGTTTGGACATGATGTTCAAGGCCTACCAGGCTCGTCTTCAAGAAGGGCCAACAGCTGCAAACCTAGACAAGAGTTACCCTAGAGCAGACTTAGAGATTGAACGGATGAAAATGTGCATGAAAATGGTAGAACAAGCTCAAGCCATACTTGAGACTAGTCAAAAGTTCAATCAGACAAACTCTGTCAAACCGGATTTGCATTTCCAAGGCTTAATAGAAAGATTAGAGCAGTTGGTAAACAAACCACAAATTTCTTTACCTCCACAGGCTCAACCAGTTATTGAAAGAGGAAGCTCACCACCAATGGGAGCTTATGTTCCTAATTCCACGGATGCTGGAATACCTCCTTCAATTCAACAATACTCTCAAGAGTTCTTGCGGGAAATACAGGAAGAGAAATGGGCCAAGGAGAAGGGTAATTCCCCTCCTATTCCTGAGATTGATGATCTTCATGACCAATTTCCCCAAGACATTCCGTCTATCTATGGAGACCAAGCTGAGCAACAAGAAGATGAAAGATTAGATTTTGAATCTAATTCTTTACAAGAGTTGCCTCATTACACAGGCCCATGGGAATCTGAATCTCTCCAGATCAGAGCCCCCACAATATTGGTAAGAAATGAAGACTCAGTGATTCCAAGAAACACTGATGTTGTGAAGAACACTAAGGTTCAATGTCATCTCACTGTGGAAGAGCTGCTCAAAGCAAAACCTGAGCTCTGGAATCATGTGAAGGATCAGGTTCCGGAACTTGAATCCAATACGCCAAAAGTAGGCTCTAAGCAAAAAGTTCCAGAGATACCTCTCGACAAGATAGGAGACATGAGCGAAGGTGAAGAAGGTAACACTTATCTTCCGATCACCTATCAAGGTTACACAACCAAAGCAATTGTAGATTCGGGTGCCGGCGTTGCTATCGCGACCACCTCCTTGTGGAAGCGATGGGGCAAACCCACCTTAAGACCAACGAGAATGAAACTTCAAATGGCAGATGGTCATTTTGAAAGACCTCTCGGATTGCTTGAAGGGATAACTCTAACCACTTGTGGTGTAGAGTTTGAACATACATTTGCTATATGTGACTTTGAGAAAAATAATGTCTACGAGATGATCCTAGGAAGACCCTTCCTACGACAATTGCAAATAGTACAGGATTGGGGAACCAACTCCTTGTACTTACAACACTTAGGGGTCACAACCAAGGTCAATCTGAAGGATTACACCTTCAGAGATGTACCACCCCTACAGTGGAATCCTATCCACAAAGCGAAAGAAGATTCTATCTCAGTGCATTCTGGAAGTTCACCTGATCCATCATGGCTGCATGAAGATACTCACTTGTGGATGTGCAAAGTCGCAGAGGAAGAGGAAAAGCGCCTAAAAGCGAGAGAAGAAGGAACTTCCCCAGGAGATAGACCAATAAAAGACCCAGCCTACACACCGATGATATTTCCAGATGAGGAATTTGAGCCTCATGGTTGGGCAGAAATCTTAGCTACCATGGACATAGCAGTCAATGAAGAACAATGGACACCTCACTGTGATGAGGAGGGTTATGATATTTCAGTGTTCATGTGTCAACCCCTGTTGGAAGAGTGTGATCCTAATGAGTTCATAGAAGAAGAAGAGAATGACGATGATCTAGAATCCATTGTGATGGATACTTACTTTGACTCAGAGGAACACTATTTAGAAGACATAGGAGTGTTAACCCAAAAAGAAGAAGAACCCCTCACGAGTATTAAAACGATAAATTCAAAGGAAGGAAGTGCAGGAGGTCAAAAGAAAAAGAAAAGAAAAGCAGTGAAACAAGAAGAGGAAGAATCATTGTTTGAAGTACCAGAAAATTTCAAGAAATATGAAGTGGAAGACCGAAAAATTTTGGTACGGATGCCTAAGAGAGAGGCCATTATAGGAGAAGCCTATGACAATAAAGAAAAGACCAAAAAAATTGTAGTGACCATTGAAGGGAACGAAGAACGATGTACGTACATAGGAGATGACCTAAGTGCAAAAGAAGAAGCAGAGCTTGTAGCTCTATTAAGGGAATATAGGGATGTGTTCGCATGGCACTATAGAGACTTGAAAGGGGTAGATCCAAAGATTTGCTCTCATACTATTCCGATGACCGCTGATGCCAAGCCCACCAAACAAAAGCCCTACACATATAATGACAATTATGCAGCCAAAATAAAGGAGGAAATTGACAGGTTGATTGAAGCTGGATTCATTTATGAGATTGAGCACACTGAATGGGTGTCCCCCATTGTGGTGGTGCCCAAGAAGAATGGGAAATTGCGAGTGTGCATTAACCTTAAAAAAGTTAATGCCGCTACGATCAGAGATAGTTATCCACTTCCAATCACCGAACATCTATTGGAGCGTGTTGCAGGCAAGGAAGTTTATAGCTTCCTTGATGGATTTTCAGGTTACAACCAAGTAGCCATTGCCCCCGAAGATCAACACAAAACGGCCTTTGCCACAGAATGGGGAATCTTTGCATTTCGCGTGATGCCATTTGGGCTCACCAATGCACCTGCAACATTCCAAAGGCTCATGTGTCATGTCTTCAAAGAGTTCCTACGAAAGAGCTTAGAAGTATATGTGGATGATTTATGTGCGCATTCCCAACAGAGAAGTTACCACATCCCTGAGCTCAGACAAATCTTCAACAAGTGTAGAGATTATCGAGTTTGTCTGAACCCAGAGAAGTGTGTGTTCATGGTACGACAAGGTAAAATCTTAGGTCACATTGTTTCTAAGAATGGAATTTCAACAGATGAAGACAAGGTAAGAGCGATAGCAGAGTTGCCAAGACCAAGAAATGTTAAAGAGGTACAGGCCTTTATGGGCCATTGTGGATATTACCGTAGGTTTATCCACATGTATGCCATCATAGCTAAACCTCTTTACGGGTTGCTAACAAATTTTGAGTGGAACGAGGAATGCGAGAATTCCTTCAACGAGCTGAAAAGACGGTTGTGCACAGCACCAATATTGACTACTCCGGATTGGAGCAAACCCTTTCATGTCCATGTAGATGCCTCCAATCATGCAATTGGATGTGTGCTAGCACAACCCATAGGTGAAGGAAACCTAGATATGTCGATAGCATATGCTAGTAGGCAATTAAATGCAGCTGAACGAAATTATACCACAACGGAGAGAGAAGGCTTAGGTATGGTATATGCCGTGAAGAAGTTTAGACACTATCTATTGGCCAATAAGTTCAAGTTTTTCACTGATCATCAAGCTTTACTATATTTGGTCAATAAACCTTGCAATACAGGCCGCTTAGTAAGATGGTTCCTCTTACTAATGGAATACGACTTTGAAGTTGTTGTTAGGAAAGGTAGAACCCATCTTAGGGCAGACCATCTTTCTCGCATCACTTCAGGAGAGCCACCGCTAGGAGTGTCTGATGAATTGCCCGATGCTTATCTGTTCAATTTGGAAGTTGTTCCTAAATGGGCAAATAAGTTGGTGCCAGTCCTAACCTTCGGACCTGCAAATAAAAATGTGAAAACAAGCAAAGAAGAAATTGTGAAATCACAAAAGTATCAAATATTGGCCGGAAGTATGTATAAGCAAGATACTGAGGGAGTATTAGCTTGTTGTGTGGAGGACGACGAACATACTAGTTGGATGCAACAAGCCCATGAGGGACTGCTAGGAAATCACTACTCTAAACAACGAACATTGCAGAATCTAAAACGTTTAGGAGTGTATTGGCCTAGCATGGACAAAGAAATACAGGAGTGGATCCAAAATTGTCCAGTGTGCCAGAAGAGACCCCCAGTGGAGTATGCCACTCTTTATCATGTGTCATTAATCCCAGATTGGAGTGCTCCATTGGTTGCGTTCATGAGATCGGGAACATTACCCAATCAGGCTAGTCTTGCAAGAAAACGGAGTATGGAGCAAGAGGCTCAAGACTATGCCTTAGTAGGAGACAACCTATATCGAAGAGGCAAGGATGGTTACCTAAGACTGTGCGTTCATGAATGAGACTATTTGAAAGTCTTAGAAACTGCACACAGCGGTGCTGCAGGTGGACACTTTGGGCCTGACAGAGTAATTAAGACCATTTTATTCTCAGGACTTTGGTGGCCCACTCTTCATATGGATGCACATACTTATGTGAAGAAATGTGACACATGCCAACGTGCCCAATATCCGATAAGAAAAGACGAGATGCCTTTAAGGCCAATGATGGGAGGACGTGCATTTTCAAAGTGGGGTATAGACTTTGTTGGTCCTATTAACCCCCCAGCTAGAAACTCCCATGCAGAATACATTATTGTAGCCACAGATTACCTTACAAAGTGGGTGGAAGTAAAAGCCACGACCAAGAATGATGCTCAAACGACGGCTAAGTTCTTATTCGAAAACGTGTTCACTAGATATGGGTTACCAATAGAGTTGGTTAGTGATAGAGGTACGCACTTCTTGAATGAGGTCATTGAACATCTCCTTCAAGAATTCATGGTGATACACAAGAAGTCAGCCCCTTATCACCCACAAGCTAACGGACAGGCCGAGAGCACGAATAAGATCCTATGTAACGTATTGACGAAACTTGTAAATAATAAACGCTCTGATTGGGACAAACAGCTTCATCATGCTGTTTGGGCATACCGAGTTGCCTACAAAACGGTACTCAATGCTACCCCATTTCAGATGGTCTTTGGACAGAATGCCGTGCTACCATTGGACTTCTTAATCCCAGCCTTGAAGGTAGCACAAGAGCATGAGTGGAATGGACATGAGTTGTCTTCCAGGATCTTTGATCTAGAACGCTTAGGTGAGACGAGGCTACGCGCATCAGCAGGCATTTATGCTGCAAAGAAAAGGCAAAAGGCATACTTTGATGCCCATGTAAAGGACAAAGGATTGAAGGAAGGTGATCTAGTGCTGGTTTACACGCTAAAGCAACATGCCCGCAAATTGGAGAAACGAGGATATGGACCCATGATCATTAATAGACTCTCCACTAGCGGTGCAGTGCAATTGGCCACTTTAGAAGGTGATATCCTACCAAACTATATTAGTGGATGCCGAGTCAAGTTATATCAGGAACCTCTTACAGAGGAAATGCTCACGAGACTCAACACTGCTAAGAAGCGAAAAGAAGAGGAGTTAAGGGTTAGAGAAGAAGCACAAGCAGAGGCAAGAGAGCGCATCCGAAAAAATAAGCTACGGCGGCTAGGCCTAGATGTCAACACAAAAGCTCCCAAATATCACATGGACATGTGCCAAAAATCAGGCATAATTACTTCTCACATAATTGATCGACGGCCCTTTGTGACTATAGAGGTAGGACAAGGAAAGAGTGTAAGGACTGTGAGAGCATTGGTTGACTCAGGAGCAGCAACTAGTGCAGTTAGACTTTCATACTGCCAAGACTTGCATTTGGACATCAAGCCCATAGAAGCCTATCTCATAGGATTAGGAGGCGTGGAAACACCCTGTTTGGGCGAGGTGGAACTTCCCATCTACCTTCAAGATGTTCCAATAAAAGTCAAAATGCTAGTGTGTCATGATGAGGACCTCACAGAACCACTTGTCTTGGGTCAAGATTGGATTTACGACCATGCTGTCAACTTGAACCTAAGAAGTCAACTTCTTCAAGTGTGGGTATATAATCAATGCATTACATTAGAATTGGAGAATCACATGCCCACTGAAACTGACACCACACACTCTCTTTGTTCCTCTAAGGCTAATCTTCTTGAACAAGATGTTGTAGATGTCAAAAGCTCTATGATCCAGACAGACGCAAGCACGGAAGGACAGTCGCAAAGTCAAGATGAACCTTCTTCTTGTTTTTTAAAGAGCAAAGCATCCACAGGAGCTCAACCTCAGAAGCAAGCAAAACAGTGCAAGACAGCCAGTCTATCAAATAGACAAAGAGCCCTCAAGAAGAAAGAAGTGTTGGGCATGACACAGATCTGGGTAAAGAAAGGAGTGCAACCATCGACGTTGCCTCAAAGACTCCCACCCAACCAGATCGACCATGACAACAGAAGGACCAAGCACCTACGACAGGCTCAAACACGAGAAATCCAACTACTTTGGGTACCGAAACAATCGATGAAGGCCGACCACAATAAGGTACAAATTTGGGTGCCTAAAAAATTAGCTACAGCTCAACACGGGCGATTACAGATGTGGGTACCCAAGAAGCTCTTACATACGCAACGGCCTATGCTCCCCACCATGCAAAAGGTCTCAACAAAGAAGCCAAGGAAAACAAAGGATAAGAACAGAGCACAAAGACCCAAAGAAGATAAACTTAACCCTTCTACAAAAATAAGCAGGCACTCACCCAGGATATGGGTTTGGCAGCCAAAAGCACAAGCAACATCCACAAAACCAAGGGGTCAACCACACTGGGTACCAAAGCTTGGAAAGCATCCAAAGAAGAACTGGCCTGAGGTGATCTCTACAGGGCCAAATACTATTCGGAAATGGGTTCCCATTAGGAGGATTACATCATTTCGAGATCCAATCGACACCTCCAAACAAAGAATTCATCAAGTATACAAGTAACATCAAAAGCCTCGACCAGGAGCAACCATGTGCCTTTGGCATAACCAAGTCGTTTGCACCATTCAAGTCATGCATTTCCAAAGTATGCATCAATATAGGGCCACCTTACATGGCCGTGCATAGACACAATTGAGAAATCCCAGGCACATGAGACACAATTTTCACATGAAAAATATGTTATTGTTACTAACCTCTTTCTTCTTGTTTGATGCCATTGTTCCAAAAAAAAAAAAAAAAAAAAAAAAAAAAAAAAAAGAGACTATGTGCTGGAAAGTGCTCATCAGCGAACTTCCAGCAAGGACATCCCTCAACAAAAAGGACAAGCCGACGATCAAACATCATGAGGGAACCACAACACGAAGAGATGAAGACCAACAGACCCTTCACCATGGTAAGACGTGTATGTTTCAACAACACTATAACCATGATAGATTAGGAAACCTCTTCGTCAGCATACCCTTGAGCACTTAGCTCAAGACCCAATCTCTTGCACCATACTTCTTGCCATGCATTTTCCAAGTACGCATATGTAGGGCCACATTACAAGGCCATGCACAAGGCACATATTTGGTTCAACCCATGCACTAATGCACTTACCCACCATTCATTATGGGTCACAAATACTTGGCATGAAAACTATGAAAAGACGACATCAAGATGACAACAACAAGAACAAGGACGCCATCCACCACCGAGAGTTGCTCCCAATCAACATTGACCACATCCTTTGAGCAGCTAGCAATTTTGGAAAACTCACAAATGCACCACCCAGATGGAATACAAGGCAGAAGTACGTACAAAGGGACTACAAACTGCAAGAGATAACAGTGGCAAAGTGAAGAACCAGACAAACAACCAGGATACATTGGGAAGAAGGATCGCCCCTGTTGGACGCAAAGGACGCTACCTCTCAACGTACTACATGGAACGACCAATACAACAAGGGTCTGTCAGGGACGACAGACTCAAGAGGGGGGGGAGTGTTGAAGCTCAAGATCAAGGACAAAGAATGGAAGTGCATCAAGGAAGTGGACACACAAGAAGAAGGAGCAAGTAGGGAGCTCCAAGAAGCACCTGTCAAATTTTCAGATGAAATCCCTATAAAAATAGTGATTATTATCACTAAAAACCATTGTAAATACCATTTTCCATTTTTGTAACTCCATTTTGTTCAAGCCGAGGAGTCCTCGAGCTTGAGGAGTATCAGATCTACCATCCTACCTATTTTTATAATTTTTAGACTCCGTTTGAGCCCCCAAATAAGCCCTGGAACCTATTTTTTAACTAGGCCGGACACTAGGTCTGGACAGGGCCAAAACCACTCAAAAACTATAAAAAGGGCTGGAGAGCTCATTTTTGGGGTTAGCTTGTTGTAGATTTCAGTTTTGTAAGAGAGCTCTTGGGTAATCGAAGCTTTCCATTGTTCCACTCTTTGCTCTTACCTTGTGCGCGTGTGTGTGTATGTGTGTGCATGCTTGTGGGCTTTCACTCACGCACTTGTGCCATCACTTGCTCGCGGTCTTCATACCGGTCCTCACGTCTCCACGGATTGACATTTATGAGGTGTATCTCCTCACGTTGGTACTCACCGTTGTGCTTGAGTGACAGACATCTATTAGCTCCAAAGACATGTACGATACTTTGTTGCCTCTTTTCACAGGTGGACACTCTAGTGTTGGTCCTAATGAGACAACTTCTCAGCCATTGTATGTTTCATGTGATGATGCCGATCATTCTATTGCTGATGGAGATTTATATGATGCACTTGTTGATGAAAGAGTTGATATTGAGGAGGCAAAACCTATGTCAAAATGGCTGGTGGAGACTTTGCATGACAACAAATTAGATGCATCTCTATCATATCCTACTCGTTTAGGCTCTCATAGTGCCTCTTTTGCATCAGATTGCTATGCTATGGTTGCATCTAGTCTCTCTGATGAGACTGAGCCTTGTACGTTGATGAAGCCCAAAATTCTGAACATTGGATGGTTGCAATGCAATCTGAATATGATGCTATCATGAAAAATGGTACCTGGTCTTTATGTGGCTTGCCTCCTGGCAAGAAGGCCAATGGCACCAAGTGGGTATACAAGTTGAAGCATAAAGCTGATGGAATAGTTGATAGGTATAAGGTAAGGCTTTTTGCAAAAGGTTGTGTAGGAAAGAGGCATTGATTTTGATGAAACCTTTGCACCTACTTTTCGAATGACTACTATTCATAACATCTCTTCACTTGCAGCTCATCATGGTTTGAATTTACATCAATTGGACATTAAAACATAATTTTGAAATGGTGACTTGCATGAAGAAGTGTATGTTTTTCAACCCCGTGGCTTTGTGCAGAAAGGGCATGAAAATTCGGTGTGCAGGTTAAAGAAGGCATTATATGGTTTAAAGCAAGCCATACATCCCTATCTGATTGCACATGGTTTTGAGATTAGTCGAGCTGAGAGCACCTTATATGTTAAGCCTGCTAATGATGTGATTCTGATCATTGTTGTGTATGTTGATGACATGCTTCTCACTAGTCCTCATGACAAGCACTTTTGCACCACCATCTTCATTGACAGTCAGAGTGCATTGGCACTTGCAAGGAACCCTATGTTCCATGCTCACACTAAGCACATTGAGGTGCATTATCATTCTGTCAGGGAGAGGTTCTCTGCACAAAGGCTCTGCCTAGGGAGAAGTTTGAAGCTTTCCACAAAGCTTTGGGCTTACTTCCTTTTGTGGAGTGATTTCCACATAGCTTGGCACTTCCTTATACATGAGTGCTAGCTCCTTGTTCACTGCATCACTCCCAAGGGGTATTTGTTGATATATTTTGGTAGTGATGTGTATGAACACACTAAGATTGCTAGGGGCACTTTTTTCCCTCTTTAGGAGGTTTTTTCCCCTGGCTTGTATATATGCCTATTGCCCTAATAGGTTACTGATCTTTGTACATTGTAGTGGTAATACATTTAGTATTTTGTGTTGTGCGCCAAGCTTATTCTTCTTCCTTGTGTTGTTTGCATGCTTCCACAGATGTCTAACTCCAACAAGATTGCTTTTTTTATCCTTCTAGCTAGAAAGTCTAAGGAGGACTCAATATGCCATTCTTGACGTGGGTTGTCAAAGTTAGTAGAGCAATGCTCTTTCCAAATCTTTTAGAATAACTTGCTTCTCATTGAATTCCATAAGGAAGAACCAATTGCCTTCCTCGAGAAGGACTTGTTGCTAGCCAATAGGCCGAACAAGCATAAATCACTCTCTAACTCCCCTCCAAACGATGTCACTTTTTGGGCATGAAAACAATGTGCTTGAGTTCGTCATGCATTATGGCTTCACTGGAGAGAGTTGAATATTTTGAAAATGGTAAGTTTGAATATCTGGTTTCAACATGATGAAGCATTGCTAATCAAGCTAATGTATGCTTAATAGAGACTTCGAGATATAACTTTTAACGTAAAGTTCTTATCATCCCTGAAGTTTTTGTTACTAGATTTGAACATCCAGTGTTGTATAGGCCCTCAAGATACATAAGTGGAATGGTAAAAAATAAGATGCTTAATAGAGACTTTGAAATATTGGTCTTAACATAAAGTTCCTATCATTTCTAGAACTTTTATTATTAGATTTCAGCAATTTAATGATTTTATAGGCTCTAAAAATACATAAGTGGAATGGTAGAAAATAAGATGATAAATTGAGGAATCATATTTGAGTATTCATCTACAACTTTTTTTAATATTTCTTTAGGATTTTTTTTGTTCAAAAATGTGGTATTAAGACATAACAAGTACAAACAAAGACAATTATCTTTATCCGTAAGACCATTTAATCTATATGCAACTAGGTCATCATCATCTATGTGACAACCTATGGATCCAATGCATCACTCACCTCCTTGACCTTTAGAATGTAATCACTTATATGGCTACTTCATATCCTCCTTAATTTATTTAGTTTATTTTTCAATTGAATCTTCCTAACTTGATTGAAGTAGATTATAACATGTCTAAGCTCTCCCAAAATTGTATTGAAGTGTCTAGATTGTGAATATGCCCTATCATTGCATTGCTAATATTTTGGGATAGGATGAAGATAATTCTCTTATCTCTCTCATTCCATTCTTCTTTAAGATCCTCAACCAATCAGGATTTTCACTACCCCCATTTTAGGCATGGAATATATTCCACTAACAAGTCCCCATAAACCCTTTCCCATGAGAAAACGTGAAAATATCCTAAACTTCCATGGCTAATAGTTGTTCTTATCTAGCTTTTGAATCTTGGTGCTATATTTCGGCATGGTGTAATCCAATGTAAAATTATAATTTTATTTGATGCAAGAAAAGTGATTTGCATTGAGAAATATATGTCTATACTCCAAGAGTATCAAAATGGATGTGGTACATGCCTTGCTTCTTGAATAGGAGACTTCTCTTTGATTCTATGGATGCCCTTGAACTCGAATGTGTAGCTCCTCTTCTTCCAAAGCCTTCAATTGATCTCTCTCATCTTTTTTTTGATGTCTTGTGTGTCATGGTTTCTTTGATACCAATGAAGGGAGAATGCTCAACTTCCCTATGCAGCTTAAGCATGAATGGGCTTACACATATACTCACAGATACCTCTCTTCGCTCTTATCAATGTTTTCTAGTTTCTTATGGAATGGAAATGAGAGATTTTGGTCACTCAAATTACACTATAAGAATTTAATTTTGAAAATTTTACCACTCAAAATAGTGCATTGTATTATGAGAACCAATCCCCATGAGGTTTGCATTCTCAAAGTGAATATTTGAATATGGGAGCAAACATAGGTTATTATATGTTTGATATCCCATGTTCACATGCATTTCTACAAACGATTGTGACATCTCTACTAATAGTCTCTCTACTTATTCAATGATTTATGGCATTACTTGTTTTTATACTTTTCTAGTCTGATCGTCCAAAGCAACAATTTTTTACTAAAAAATCCTAACATTTTTGTGATTTAAGATGCCAAAGATTTTGTCACTTTCACTATCTTTACAACTATTTGCGTGAGCGCTTTTCTCATTTGCTCAACTTATACTTCTGTTCCTCCTAATACTCTTGTGAATTTTTTT